>OY787668.1:30000-32500 GCA_963678985.1 Spisula subtruncata | reverse complement strand
TGGATTATGCTATAGGAATTGTGTTTAGTGTATAGTGTTTTATTTAATTTGGATTAGGAAATTGATGTAAGTTGTTTTATATATTATTTATTTTAATGCAATGAATTAGATTTTTGTTCGTAAGAACGTATTTATTAAATGGGATTATTTTCATAATTTACTATTTTTTATTTGGTTTCCGTCTGTTTTTTGATTGTCCGTCTGTCTGTTTCCATTGTTATGAAATATTATGATGTTTATTTTGCCGTTGCTTTTGATCATGAAGAATCTATTATTTATTTAATGTAAATAAAATTATTTTCTTTATATGCTACTTTTTATTTGGCTGTCCGTCTGTGCTTTGTTCGTCCGTCTGACCGTCGCTATTGTTGTAGTTTATTAATATTCTCATGTTGGCAAGAATTTTTTATTAAAACTGTCTGTTACTTTAAGCGTTTTGAAAATTATTTGGTTGTCCGTCTGTCCGTTGATTGTCCGTCTGTCCGTGACTGTTGTTGTTTATACTAATTTATTTAAGGTCGATTGTGAAACAAGTTTTTCCAACTCATATTAATCACTCTCGACACCTCATTCCTGATGTAATCCATTTTGAAACCATTATTTCGGGATTGTATCATTCGGAGTTAACTCTGAGTTTACTCCTAGTTAACTCGGAGTTTACTCCGACTGATGCAATGTGCACCATTCGGAGTTAACTCGGAGTTTACTCGGAGTTAACGCCGAGTTTACTCCCTCTAATGCAATGGGTTAGGGTTAGGGTTAGGGTTAGGGTTAGGGTTAGGGTTAGGGTTAGGGTTAGGGTTAGGGTTAGGGTTAGGGTATAGGCACTTTGGCGAGATGGTCCGAGATGGTCCGAGATGGTCCACTATATGGTACAATGTATTTTGATTGGTCAATTTTGTCATTTGACTTTTTATCAATAGAAAGTATTTCACTTTCGAATTGAGTGTGGTATGGAAAGGTTGTGAATTTTGAGAACATTATTATACTATTTGTTGTATAGAACGGACGTGTTTTTGAACACTAAAGTCTTAGTATCACAATAAGTCATACACATTGAAGTTTGTAGTCTCACAATTAGTCATACACATTGAAGTGTATAGTCTCACAATAAGTGATATACATTGATTTGTATAATCTCACAATAAGTCATACACAATGATTTTAACGGGTTAGGGTTAGGGTTAGGGTTAGGGTTAGGGGTTAGGGTTAGGGTTAGGGTTAGGGTTAGGGTTAGGGTTAGGGTTAGGGTATAGGCACTTTGGCGAGATGGTCCGAGATGGTCCGAGATGGTCCACTATATGGTACAATGTATTTTGATTGGTCAATATAATCATGTGATTTTTTAACATCACTGTATGCATTTATTTACTACTTGTTGTATAGAACGAACGTGTTTTTGAACACTAAAGTCTTAGTTTCACAATAAGTCATACACATTGATGTTTATAGTCTCACAATTAGTCATACACCTTGAAGTGTATAGTCTCACAATAAGTGATATACATTGATTTGTATAATCTCACAATAAGTCATACACAATGATTTGTATAATCTCACAATAAGTCATACACAATGATTTGTATAATCTCACAATAAGTCATACACAATGATTTGTATAGTCTCACAATAAGTCATACACAATGATTTGTATAGTCTCACAATAAGTCATACATAAACTCCGAGTAAACTCCGAGTTTACTCCCTTAAATAGAGTAAACTCCACGGAAGAGAGTAAACTCCATAAAAGAGAGTTAACCCCCAAAAGAGAGTAAACTCCAAAAAAGAGAGTTAACCCCCAAAAGAGAGTAAACTCCAAAGAAGAGAGTAAACTCGATAAAAGAGAGTTAGGGTTAGGGTTAGGGTTAGGGGGTTAGGGTTAGGGTTAGGGGTTAGGGTTAGGGTTAGGGTTAGGGTTAGGGGTTAGGGTTAGGGTTAGGGTTAGGGTTAGGGTTAGGGTTAGGGTTAGGGTTAGGATATGAGCAATTTACGAAAATTGAACATTTGTTCAATTCATCAAATTGAACAAAATGTTTTTATTGGTTGACACAGTCACGTGACCTCAGTAGGTTTGGGTGCGGGTTGGGTGTGGGTCTGGGTTAGGGTTAGGATATGAGCAATTTACGAAAATTGAACATTTGTTCAATTCATCAAATTGAACAAAATGTTTTTATTGGTTGACACAGTCACGTGACCTCAGTAGGTTTGGGTGCGGGTTGGGTGTGGGTCTGGGCCATTTCAAACGACAGCATTGTAATGAGGTGGAGTTGAACTGGCTGTAACGGTAAATGGTAACGCTTGTGCTTTGCCCTATCCGTCAGTCGCTGCGTAGCACCATCGCAGCAATTTTCAGATGGGCCATTGCATGACATAATTTAACAACAAGGCTGGCGACTGGATTTAGCAACTATTTTAAACGACAAGGAAGTGGACTCAGGACTGGAGGAGGGAGAATTATTCAATCATTCAATCTGTTGAATATCCATTCAAGCTATGGAAG
>OY787668.1:7500-25000 GCA_963678985.1 Spisula subtruncata | reverse complement strand
ACGAAAATTGAACATTTGTTCAATTCATCAAATTGAACAAAATGTTTTTATTGGTTGACACAGTCACGTGACCTCAGTAGGTTTGGGTGCGGGTTGGGTGTGGGTCTGGGCCATTTCAAACGACAGCATTGTAATGAGGTGGAGTTGAACTGGCTGTAACGGTAAATGGTAACGCTTGTGCTTTGCCCTATCCGTCAGTCGCTGCGTAGCACCATCGCAGCAATTTTCAGATGGGCCATTGCATGACATAATTTAACAACAAGGCTGGCGACTGGATTTAGCAACTATTTTAAACGACAAGGAAGTGGACTCAGGACTGGAGGAGGGAGAATTATTCAATCATTCAATCTGTTGAATATCCATTCAAGCTATGGAAGGGGAAGGGATACACAAGATGAATCCGCATTCGTGTACAACGAAGCACTCAAACCATCATCAGGAGGGAGACTTATTCAATCTGTTGAATATACCGAGACTAACCCACAACCCAACCCTGACCTACCCTGACCTAACCCTGACCCATCCCTAACCTACCCCTGACCTACCCCTGACCCACGACCAAGGGTTAGGGTTAGGGTTAGGGTTAGGGTTAGGGTTAGGATATGAGCAATTTACGAAAATTGAACATTTGTTCAATTCATCAAATTGAACAAAATGTTTTTATTGGTTGACACAGTCACGTGACCTCAGTAGGTTTGGGTGCGGGTTGGGTGTGGGTCTGGGTTAGGGTTAGGATATGAGCAATTTACGAAAATTGAACATTTGTTCAATTCATCAAATTGAACAAAATGTTTTTATTGGTTGACACAGTCACGTGACCTCAGTAGGTTTGGGTGCGGGTTGGGTGTGGGTCTGGGCCATTTCAAACGACAGCATTGTAATGAGGTGGAGTTGAACTGGCTGTAACGGTAAATGGTAACGCTTGTGCTTTGCCCTATCCGTCAGTCGCTGCGTAGCACCATCGCAGCAATTTTCAGATGGGCCATTGCATGACATAATTTAACAACAAGGCTGGCGACTGGATTTAGCAACTATTTTAAACGACAAGGAAGTGGACTCAGGACTGGAGGAGGGAGAATTATTCAATCATTCAATCTGTTGAATATCCATTCAAGCTATGGAAGGGGAAGGGATACACAAGATGAATCCGCATTCGTGTACAACGAAGCACTCAAACCATCATCAGGAGGGAGACTTATTCAATCTGTTGAATATACCGAGACTAACCCACAACCCAACCCTGACCTACCCTGACCTAACCCTGACCCATCCCTAACCTACCCCTGACCTACCCCTGACCCACGACCAAGGGTTAGGGTTAGGGTTAGGGTTAGGGTTAGGGTTAGGGTTAGGGTTAGGGTTAGGGTTAGGAGGGTTAGGGTTAGGGTTAGGGTTAGGGTTAGGGTTAGGATATGAGCAATTTACGAAAATTGAACATTTGTTCAATTCATCAAATTGAACAAAATGTTTTTATTGGTTGACACAGTCACGTGACCTCAGTAGGTTTGGGTGCGGGTTGGGTGTGGGTCTGGGTTAGGGTTAGGGTCTGGGTTAGGGTTAGGATATGAGCAATTTACGAAAATTGAACATTTGTTCAATTCATCAAATTGAACAAAATGTTTTTATTGGTTGACACAGTCACGTGACCTCAGTAGGTTTGGGTGCGGGTTGGGTGTGGGTCTGGGCCATTTCAAACGACAGCATTGTAATGAGGTGGAGTTGAACTGGCTGTAACGGTAAATGGTAACGCTTGTGCTTTGCCCTATCCGTCAGTCGCTGCGTAGCACCATCGCAGCAATTTTCAGATGGGCCATTGCATGACATAATTTAACAACAAGGCTGGCGACTGGATTTAGCAACTATTTTAAACGACAAGGAAGTGGACTCAGGACTGGAGGAGGGAGAATTATTCAATCATTCAATCTGTTGAATATCCATTCAAGCTATGGAAGGGGAAGGGATACACAAGATGAATCCGCATTCGTGTACAACGAAGCACTCAAACCATCATCAGGAGGGAGACTTATTCAATCTGTTGAATATACCGAGACTAACCCACAACCCAACCCTGACCTACCCTGACCTAACCCTGACCCATCCCTAACCTACCCCTGACCTACCCCTGACCCACGACCAAGGGTTAGGGTTAGGGTTAGGGTTAGGGTTAGGGTTAGGGTTAGGGTTAGGGTTAGGAGGGTTAGGGTTAGGGTTAGGGTTAGGGTTAGGGTTAGGATATGAGCAATTTACGAAAATTGAACATTTGTTCAATTCATCAAATTGAACAAAATGTTTTTATTGGTTGACACAGTCACGTGACCTCAGTAGGTTTGGGTGCGGGTTGGGTGTGGGTCTGGGTTAGGGTTAGGGTCTGGGTTAGGGTTAGGATATGAGCAATTTACGAAAATTGAACATTTGTTCAATTCATCAAATTGAACAAAATGTTTTTATTGGTTGACACAGTCACGTGACCTCAGTAGGTTTGGGTGCGGGTTGGGTGTGGGTCTGGGCCATTTCAAACGACAGCATTGTAATGAGGTGGAGTTGAACTGGCTGTAACGGTAAATGGTAACGCTTGTGCTTTGCCCTATCCGTCAGTCGCTGCGTAGCACCATCGCAGCAATTTTCAGATGGGCCATTGCATGACATAATTTAACAACAAGGCTGGCGACTGGATTTAGCAACTATTTTAAACGACAAGGAAGTGGACTCAGGACTGGAGGAGGGAGAATTATTCAATCATTCAATCTGTTGAATATCCATTCAAGCTATGGAAGGGGAAGGGATACACAAGATGAATCCGCATTCGTGTACAACGAAGCACTCAAACCATCATCAGGAGGGAGACTTATTCAATCTGTTGAATATACCGAGACTAACCCACAACCCAACCCTGACCTACCCTGACCTAACCCTGACCCATCCCTAACCTACCCCTGACCTACCCCTGACCCACGACCAAGGGTTAGGGTTAGGGTTAGGGTTAGGGTTAGGGTTAGGGTTAGGGTTAGGGTTAGGGTTAGGAGGGTTAGGGTTAGGGTTAGGGTTAGGGTTAGGGTTAGGGTTAGGGTTAGGGTTAGGGTTAGGGTTAGGGTTAGGGTTAGGGTTAGGGTTAGGGTTAGGATATGAGCAATTTACGAAAATTGAACATTTGTTCAATTCATCAAATTGAACAAAATGTTTTTATTGGTTGACACAGTCACGTGACCTCAGTAGGTTTGGGTGCGGGTTGGGTGTGGGTCTGGGCCATTTCAAACGACAGCATTGTAATGAGGTGGAGTTGAACTGGCTGTAACGGTAAATGGTAACGCTTGTGCTTTGCCCTATCCGTCAGTCGCTGCGTAGCACCATCGCAGCAATTTTCAGATGGGCCATTGCATGACATAATTTAACAACAAGGCTGGCGACTGGATTTAGCAACTATTTTAAACGACAAGGAAGTGGACTCAGGACTGGAGGAGGGAGAATTATTCAATCATTCAATCTGTTGAATATCCATTCAAGCTATGGAAGGGGTTAGGGTTAGGGTTAGGGTTAGGGTTAGGGTTAGGGGTTAGGGTTAGGGTTAGGGTTAGGGTTAGGGTTAGGGTTAGGGTTAGGGTTAGGGTTAGGGTTAGGGTTAGGGTTAGGGTTAGGGTTAGGGTTAGGGTTAGGGTTAGGGTTAGGGTTAGGGTTAGGGTTAGGGTTAGGATATGAGCAATTTACGAAAATTGAACATTTGTTCAATTCATCAAATTGAACAAAATGTTTTTATTGGTTGACACAGTCACGTGACCTCAGTAGGTTTGGGTGCGGGTTGGGTGTGGGTCTGGGTTAGGGTTAGGATATGAGCAATTTACGAAAATTGAACATTTGTTCAATTCATCAAATTGAACAAAATGTTTTTATTGGTTGACACAGTCACGTGACCTCAGTAGGTTTGGGTGCGGGTTGGGTGTGGGTCTGGGCCATTTCAAACGACAGCATTGTAATGAGGTGGAGTTGAACTGGCTGTAACGGTAAATGGTAACGCTTGTGCTTTGCCCTATCCGTCAGTCGCTGCGTAGCACCATCGCAGCAATTTTCAGATGGGCCATTGCATGACATAATTTAACAACAAGGCTGGCGACTGGATTTAGCAACTATTTTAAACGACAAGGAAGTGGACTCAGGACTGGAGGAGGGAGAATTATTCAATCATTCAATCTGTTGAATATCCATTCAAGCTATGGAAGGGGAAGGGATACACAAGATGAATCCGCATTCGTGTACAACGAAGCACTCAAACCATCATCAGGAGGGAGACTTATTCAATCTGTTGAATATACCGAGACTAACCCACAACCCAACCCTGACCTACCCTGACCTAACCCTGACCCATCCCTAACCTACCCCTGACCTACCCCTGACCCACGACCAAGGGTTAGGGTTAGGGTTAGGGTTAGGGTTAGGGTTAGGATATGAGCAATTTACGAAAATTGAACATTTGTTCAATTCATCAAATTGAACAAAATGTTTTTATTGGTTGACACAGTCACGTGACCTCAGTAGGTTTGGGTGCGGGTTGGGTGTGGGTCTGGGTTAGGGTTAGGATATGAGCAATTTACGAAAATTGAACATTTGTTCAATTCATCAAATTGAACAAAATGTTTTTATTGGTTGACACAGTCACGTGACCTCAGTAGGTTTGGGTGCGGGTTGGGTGTGGGTCTGGGCCATTTCAAACGACAGCATTGTAATGAGGTGGAGTTGAACTGGCTGTAACGGTAAATGGTAACGCTTGTGCTTTGCCCTATCCGTCAGTCGCTGCGTAGCACCATCGCAGCAATTTTCAGATGGGCCATTGCATGACATAATTTAACAACAAGGCTGGCGACTGGATTTAGCAACTATTTTAAACGACAAGGAAGTGGACTCAGGACTGGAGGAGGGAGAATTATTCAATCATTCAATCTGTTGAATATCCATTCAAGCTATGGAAGGGGAAGGGATACACAAGATGAATCCGCATTCGTGTACAACGAAGCACTCAAACCATCATCAGGAGGGAGACTTATTCAATCTGTTGAATATACCGAGACTAACCCACAACCCAACCCTGACCTACCCTGACCTAACCCTGACCCATCCCTAACCTACCCCTGACCTACCCCTGACCCACGACCAAGGGTTAGGGTTAGGGTTAGGGTTAGGGTTAGGGTTAGGATATGAGCAATTTACGAAAATTGAACATTTGTTCAATTCATCAAATTGAACAAAATGTTTTTATTGGTTGACACAGTCACGTGACCTCAGTAGGTTTGGGTGCGGGTTGGGTGTGGGTCTGGGTTAGGGTTAGGATATGAGCAATTTACGAAAATTGAACATTTGTTCAATTCATCAAATTGAACAAAATGTTTTTATTGGTTGACACAGTCACGTGACCTCAGTAGGTTTGGGTGCGGGTTGGGTGTGGGTCTGGGCCATTTCAAACGACAGCATTGTAATGAGGTGGAGTTGAACTGGCTGTAACGGTAAATGGTAACGCTTGTGCTTTGCCCTATCCGTCAGTCGCTGCGTAGCACCATCGCAGCAATTTTCAGATGGGCCATTGCATGACATAATTTAACAACAAGGCTGGCGACTGGATTTAGCAACTATTTTAAACGACAAGGAAGTGGACTCAGGACTGGAGGAGGGAGAATTATTCAATCATTCAATCTGTTGAATATCCATTCAAGCTATGGAAGGGGTTAGGGTTAGGGTTAGGGTTAGGGTTAGGGTTAGGGGTTAGGGTTAGGGTTAGGGTTAGGGTTAGGGTTAGGGTTAGGGTTAGGGTTAGGGTTAGGGTTAGGGTTAGGGTTAGGGTTAGGGTTAGGGTTAGGGTTAGGGTTAGGGTTAGGGTTAGGGTTAGGGTTAGGATATGAGCAATTTACGAAAATTGAACATTTGTTCAATTCATCAAATTGAACAAAATGTTTTTATTGGTTGACACAGTCACGTGACCTCAGTAGGTTTGGGTGCGGGTTGGGTGTGGGTCTGGGTTAGGGTTAGGATATGAGCAATTTACGAAAATTGAACATTTGTTCAATTCATCAAATTGAACAAAATGTTTTTATTGGTTGACACAGTCACGTGACCTCAGTAGGTTTGGGTGCGGGTTGGGTGTGGGTCTGGGCCATTTCAAACGACAGCATTGTAATGAGGTGGAGTTGAACTGGCTGTAACGGTAAATGGTAACGCTTGTGCTTTGCCCTATCCGTCAGTCGCTGCGTAGCACCATCGCAGCAATTTTCAGATGGGCCATTGCATGACATAATTTAACAACAAGGCTGGCGACTGGATTTAGCAACTATTTTAAACGACAAGGAAGTGGACTCAGGACTGGAGGAGGGAGAATTATTCAATCATTCAATCTGTTGAATATCCATTCAAGCTATGGAAGGGGAAGGGATACACAAGATGAATCCGCATTCGTGTACAACGAAGCACTCAAACCATCATCAGGAGGGAGACTTATTCAATCTGTTGAATATACCGAGACTAACCCACAACCCAACCCTGACCTACCCTGACCTAACCCTGACCCATCCCTAACCTACCCCTGACCTACCCCTGACCCACGACCAAGGGTTAGGGTTAGGGTTAGGGTTAGGGTTAGGGTTAGGATATGAGCAATTTACGAAAATTGAACATTTGTTCAATTCATCAAATTGAACAAAATGTTTTTATTGGTTGACACAGTCACGTGACCTCAGTAGGTTTGGGTGCGGGTTGGGTGTGGGTCTGGGTTAGGGTTAGGATATGAGCAATTTACGAAAATTGAACATTTGTTCAATTCATCAAATTGAACAAAATGTTTTTATTGGTTGACACAGTCACGTGACCTCAGTAGGTTTGGGTGCGGGTTGGGTGTGGGTCTGGGCCATTTCAAACGACAGCATTGTAATGAGGTGGAGTTGAACTGGCTGTAACGGTAAATGGTAACGCTTGTGCTTTGCCCTATCCGTCAGTCGCTGCGTAGCACCATCGCAGCAATTTTCAGATGGGCCATTGCATGACATAATTTAACAACAAGGCTGGCGACTGGATTTAGCAACTATTTTAAACGACAAGGAAGTGGACTCAGGACTGGAGGAGGGAGAATTATTCAATCATTCAATCTGTTGAATATCCATTCAAGCTATGGAAGGGGAAGGGATACACAAGATGAATCCGCATTCGTGTACAACGAAGCACTCAAACCATCATCAGGAGGGAGACTTATTCAATCTGTTGAATATACCGAGACTAACCCACAACCCAACCCTGACCTACCCTGACCTAACCCTGACCCATCCCTAACCTACCCCTGACCTACCCCTGACCCACGACCAAGGGTTAGGGTTAGGGTTAGGGTTAGGGTTAGGGTTAGGGTTAGGGTTAGGGTTAGGGTTAGGAGGGTTAGGGTTAGGGTTAGGGTTAGGGTTAGGGTTAGGATATGAGCAATTTACGAAAATTGAACATTTGTTCAATTCATCAAATTGAACAAAATGTTTTTATTGGTTGACACAGTCACGTGACCTCAGTAGGTTTGGGTGCGGGTTGGGTGTGGGTCTGGGTTAGGGTTAGGGTCTGGGTTAGGGTTAGGATATGAGCAATTTACGAAAATTGAACATTTGTTCAATTCATCAAATTGAACAAAATGTTTTTATTGGTTGACACAGTCACGTGACCTCAGTAGGTTTGGGTGCGGGTTGGGTGTGGGTCTGGGCCATTTCAAACGACAGCATTGTAATGAGGTGGAGTTGAACTGGCTGTAACGGTAAATGGTAACGCTTGTGCTTTGCCCTATCCGTCAGTCGCTGCGTAGCACCATCGCAGCAATTTTCAGATGGGCCATTGCATGACATAATTTAACAACAAGGCTGGCGACTGGATTTAGCAACTATTTTAAACGACAAGGAAGTGGACTCAGGACTGGAGGAGGGAGAATTATTCAATCATTCAATCTGTTGAATATCCATTCAAGCTATGGAAGGGGAAGGGATACACAAGATGAATCCGCATTCGTGTACAACGAAGCACTCAAACCATCATCAGGAGGGAGACTTATTCAATCTGTTGAATATACCGAGACTAACCCACAACCCAACCCTGACCTACCCTGACCTAACCCTGACCCATCCCTAACCTACCCCTGACCTACCCCTGACCCACGACCAAGGGTTAGGGTTAGGGTTAGGGTTAGGGTTAGGGTTAGGGTTAGGGTTAGGGTTAGGAGGGTTAGGGTTAGGGTTAGGGTTAGGGTTAGGGTTAGGATATGAGCAATTTACGAAAATTGAACATTTGTTCAATTCATCAAATTGAACAAAATGTTTTTATTGGTTGACACAGTCACGTGACCTCAGTAGGTTTGGGTGCGGGTTGGGTGTGGGTCTGGGTTAGGGTTAGGGTCTGGGTTAGGGTTAGGATATGAGCAATTTACGAAAATTGAACATTTGTTCAATTCATCAAATTGAACAAAATGTTTTTATTGGTTGACACAGTCACGTGACCTCAGTAGGTTTGGGTGCGGGTTGGGTGTGGGTCTGGGCCATTTCAAACGACAGCATTGTAATGAGGTGGAGTTGAACTGGCTGTAACGGTAAATGGTAACGCTTGTGCTTTGCCCTATCCGTCAGTCGCTGCGTAGCACCATCGCAGCAATTTTCAGATGGGCCATTGCATGACATAATTTAACAACAAGGCTGGCGACTGGATTTAGCAACTATTTTAAACGACAAGGAAGTGGACTCAGGACTGGAGGAGGGAGAATTATTCAATCATTCAATCTGTTGAATATCCATTCAAGCTATGGAAGGGGAAGGGATACACAAGATGAATCCGCATTCGTGTACAACGAAGCACTCAAACCATCATCAGGAGGGAGACTTATTCAATCTGTTGAATATACCGAGACTAACCCACAACCCAACCCTGACCTACCCTGACCTAACCCTGACCCATCCCTAACCTACCCCTGACCTACCCCTGACCCACGACCAAGGGTTAGGGTTAGGGTTAGGGTTAGGGTTAGGGTTAGGGTTAGGGTTAGGGTTAGGGTTAGGAGGGTTAGGGTTAGGGTTAGGGTTAGGGTTAGGGTTAGGGTTAGGGTTAGGGTTAGGGTTAGGGTTAGGGTTAGGGTTAGGGTTAGGATATGAGCAATTTACGAAAATTGAACATTTGTTCAATTCATCAAATTGAACAAAATGTTTTTATTGGTTGACACAGTCACGTGACCTCAGTAGGTTTGGGTGCGGGTTGGGTGTGGGTCTGGGCCATTTCAAACGACAGCATTGTAATGAGGTGGAGTTGAACTGGCTGTAACGGTAAATGGTAACGCTTGTGCTTTGCCCTATCCGTCAGTCGCTGCGTAGCACCATCGCAGCAATTTTCAGATGGGCCATTGCATGACATAATTTAACAACAAGGCTGGCGACTGGATTTAGCAACTATTTTAAACGACAAGGAAGTGGACTCAGGACTGGAGGAGGGAGAATTATTCAATCATTCAATCTGTTGAATATCCATTCAAGCTATGGAAGGGGTTAGGGTTAGGGTTAGGGTTAGGGTTAGGGTTAGGGGTTAGGGTTAGGGTTAGGGTTAGGGTTAGGGTTAGGGTTAGGGTTAGGGTTAGGGTTAGGGTTAGGGTTAGGGTTAGGGTTAGGGTTAGGGTTAGGGTTAGGGTTAGGGTTAGGGTTAGGGTTAGGGTTAGGGTTAGGGTTAGGATATGAGCAATTTACGAAAATTGAACATTTGTTCAATTCATCAAATTGAACAAAATGTTTTTATTGGTTGACACAGTCACGTGACCTCAGTAGGTTTGGGTGCGGGTTGGGTGTGGGTCTGGGTTAGGGTTAGGATATGAGCAATTTACGAAAATTGAACATTTGTTCAATTCATCAAATTGAACAAAATGTTTTTATTGGTTGACACAGTCACGTGACCTCAGTAGGTTTGGGTGCGGGTTGGGTGTGGGTCTGGGCCATTTCAAACGACAGCATTGTAATGAGGTGGAGTTGAACTGGCTGTAACGGTAAATGGTAACGCTTGTGCTTTGCCCTATCCGTCAGTCGCTGCGTAGCACCATCGCAGCAATTTTCAGATGGGCCATTGCATGACATAATTTAACAACAAGGCTGGCGACTGGATTTAGCAACTATTTTAAACGACAAGGAAGTGGACTCAGGACTGGAGGAGGGAGAATTATTCAATCATTCAATCTGTTGAATATCCATTCAAGCTATGGAAGGGGAAGGGATACACAAGATGAATCCGCATTCGTGTACAACGAAGCACTCAAACCATCATCAGGAGGGAGACTTATTCAATCTGTTGAATATACCGAGACTAACCCACAACCCAACCCTGACCTACCCTGACCTAACCCTGACCCATCCCTAACCTACCCCTGACCTACCCCTGACCCACGACCAAGGGTTAGGGTTAGGGTTAGGGTTAGGGTTAGGGTTAGGATATGAGCAATTTACGAAAATTGAACATTTGTTCAATTCATCAAATTGAACAAAATGTTTTTATTGGTTGACACAGTCACGTGACCTCAGTAGGTTTGGGTGCGGGTTGGGTGTGGGTCTGGGTTAGGGTTAGGATATGAGCAATTTACGAAAATTGAACATTTGTTCAATTCATCAAATTGAACAAAATGTTTTTATTGGTTGACACAGTCACGTGACCTCAGTAGGTTTGGGTGCGGGTTGGGTGTGGGTCTGGGCCATTTCAAACGACAGCATTGTAATGAGGTGGAGTTGAACTGGCTGTAACGGTAAATGGTAACGCTTGTGCTTTGCCCTATCCGTCAGTCGCTGCGTAGCACCATCGCAGCAATTTTCAGATGGGCCATTGCATGACATAATTTAACAACAAGGCTGGCGACTGGATTTAGCAACTATTTTAAACGACAAGGAAGTGGACTCAGGACTGGAGGAGGGAGAATTATTCAATCATTCAATCTGTTGAATATCCATTCAAGCTATGGAAGGGGAAGGGATACACAAGATGAATCCGCATTCGTGTACAACGAAGCACTCAAACCATCATCAGGAGGGAGACTTATTCAATCTGTTGAATATACCGAGACTAACCCACAACCCAACCCTGACCTACCCTGACCTAACCCTGACCCATCCCTAACCTACCCCTGACCTACCCCTGACCCACGACCAAGGGTTAGGGTTAGGGTTAGGGTTAGGGTTAGGGTTAGGGTTAGGGTTAGGGTTAGGGTTAGGAGGGTTAGGGTTAGGGTTAGGGTTAGGGTTAGGGTTAGGATATGAGCAATTTACGAAAATTGAACATTTGTTCAATTCATCAAATTGAACAAAATGTTTTTATTGGTTGACACAGTCACGTGACCTCAGTAGGTTTGGGTGCGGGTTGGGTGTGGGTCTGGGTTAGGGTTAGGGTCTGGGTTAGGGTTAGGATATGAGCAATTTACGAAAATTGAACATTTGTTCAATTCATCAAATTGAACAAAATGTTTTTATTGGTTGACACAGTCACGTGACCTCAGTAGGTTTGGGTGCGGGTTGGGTGTGGGTCTGGGCCATTTCAAACGACAGCATTGTAATGAGGTGGAGTTGAACTGGCTGTAACGGTAAATGGTAACGCTTGTGCTTTGCCCTATCCGTCAGTCGCTGCGTAGCACCATCGCAGCAATTTTCAGATGGGCCATTGCATGACATAATTTAACAACAAGGCTGGCGACTGGATTTAGCAACTATTTTAAACGACAAGGAAGTGGACTCAGGACTGGAGGAGGGAGAATTATTCAATCATTCAATCTGTTGAATATCCATTCAAGCTATGGAAGGGGAAGGGATACACAAGATGAATCCGCATTCGTGTACAACGAAGCACTCAAACCATCATCAGGAGGGAGACTTATTCAATCTGTTGAATATACCGAGACTAACCCACAACCCAACCCTGACCTACCCTGACCTAACCCTGACCCATCCCTAACCTACCCCTGACCTACCCCTGACCCACGACCAAGGGTTAGGGTTAGGGTTAGGGTTAGGGTTAGGGTTAGGGTTAGGGTTAGGGTTAGGAGGGTTAGGGTTAGGGTTAGGGTTAGGGTTAGGGTTAGGATATGAGCAATTTACGAAAATTGAACATTTGTTCAATTCATCAAATTGAACAAAATGTTTTTATTGGTTGACACAGTCACGTGACCTCAGTAGGTTTGGGTGCGGGTTGGGTGTGGGTCTGGGTTAGGGTTAGGGTCTGGGTTAGGGTTAGGATATGAGCAATTTACGAAAATTGAACATTTGTTCAATTCATCAAATTGAACAAAATGTTTTTATTGGTTGACACAGTCACGTGACCTCAGTAGGTTTGGGTGCGGGTTGGGTGTGGGTCTGGGCCATTTCAAACGACAGCATTGTAATGAGGTGGAGTTGAACTGGCTGTAACGGTAAATGGTAACGCTTGTGCTTTGCCCTATCCGTCAGTCGCTGCGTAGCACCATCGCAGCAATTTTCAGATGGGCCATTGCATGACATAATTTAACAACAAGGCTGGCGACTGGATTTAGCAACTATTTTAAACGACAAGGAAGTGGACTCAGGACTGGAGGAGGGAGAATTATTCAATCATTCAATCTGTTGAATATCCATTCAAGCTATGGAAGGGGAAGGGATACACAAGATGAATCCGCATTCGTGTACAACGAAGCACTCAAACCATCATCAGGAGGGAGACTTATTCAATCTGTTGAATATACCGAGACTAACCCACAACCCAACCCTGACCTACCCTGACCTAACCCTGACCCATCCCTAACCTACCCCTGACCTACCCCTGACCCACGACCAAGGGTTAGGGTTAGGGTTAGGGTTAGGGTTAGGGTTAGGGTTAGGGTTAGGGTTAGGGTTAGGAGGGTTAGGGTTAGGGTTAGGGTTAGGGTTAGGGTTAGGGTTAGGGTTAGGGTTAGGGTTAGGGTTAGGGTTAGGGTTAGGGTTAGGATATGAGCAATTTACGAAAATTGAACATTTGTTCAATTCATCAAATTGAACAAAATGTTTTTATTGGTTGACACAGTCACGTGACCTCAGTAGGTTTGGGTGCGGGTTGGGTGTGGGTCTGGGTTAGGGTTAGGGTCTGGGTTAGGGTTAGGATATGAGCAATTTACGAAAATTGAACATTTGTTCAATTCATCAAATTGAACAAAATGTTTTTATTGGTTGACACAGTCACGTGACCTCAGTAGGTTTGGGTGCGGGTTGGGTGTGGGTCTGGGCCATTTCAAACGACAGCATTGTAATGAGGTGGAGTTGAACTGGCTGTAACGGTAAATGGTAACGCTTGTGCTTTGCCCTATCCGTCAGTCGCTGCGTAGCACCATCGCAGCAATTTTCAGATGGGCCATTGCATGACATAATTTAACAACAAGGCTGGCGACTGGATTTAGCAACTATTTTAAACGACAAGGAAGTGGACTCAGGACTGGAGGAGGGAGAATTATTCAATCATTCAATCTGTTGAATATCCATTCAAGCTATGGAAGGGGAAGGGATACACAAGATGAATCCGCATTCGTGTACAACGAAGCACTCAAACCATCATCAGGAGGGAGACTTATTCAATCTGTTGAATATACCGAGACTAACCCACAACCCAACCCTGACCTACCCTGACCTAACCCTGACCCATCCCTAACCTACCCCTGACCTACCCCTGACCCACGACCAAGGGTTAGGGTTAGGGTTAGGGTTAGGGTTAGGGTTAGGGTTAGGGTTAGGGTTAGGGTTAGGAGGGTTAGGGTTAGGGTTAGGGTTAGGGTTAGGGTTAGGGTTAGGGTTAGGGTTAGGGTTAGGGTTAGGGTTAGGGTTAGGGTTAGGGTTAGGATATGAGCAATTTACGAAAATTGAACATTTGTTCAATTCATCAAATTGAACAAAATGTTTTTATTGGTTGACACAGTCACGTGACCTCAGTAGGTTTGGGTGCGGGTTGGGTGTGGGTCTGGGCCATTTCAAACGACAGCATTGTAATGAGGTGGAGTTGAACTGGCTGTAACGGTAAATGGTAACGCTTGTGCTTTGCCCTATCCGTCAGTCGCTGCGTAGCACCATCGCAGCAATTTTCAGATGGGCCATTGCATGACATAATTTAACAACAAGGCTGGCGACTGGATTTAGCAACTATTTTAAACGACAAGGAAGTGGACTCAGGACTGGAGGAGGGAGAATTATTCAATCATTCAATCTGTTGAATATCCATTCAAGCTATGGAAGGGGTTAGGGTTAGGGTTAGGGTTAGGGTTAGGGTTAGGGGTTAGGGTTAGGGTTAGGGTTAGGGTTAGGGTTAGGGTTAGGGTTAGGGTTAGGGTTAGGGTTAGGGTTAGGGTTAGGGTTAGGGTTAGGGTTAGGGTTAGGGTTAGGGTTAGGGTTAGGGTTAGGGTTAGGGTTAGGATATGAGCAATTTACGAAAATTGAACATTTGTTCAATTCATCAAATTGAACAAAATGTTTTTATTGGTTGACACAGTCACGTGACCTCAGTAGGTTTGGGTGCGGGTTGGGTGTGGGTCTGGGTTAGGGTTAGGATATGAGCAATTTACGAAAATTGAACATTTGTTCAATTCATCAAATTGAACAAAATGTTTTTATTGGTTGACACAGTCACGTGACCTCAGTAGGTTTGGGTGCGGGTTGGGTGTGGGTCTGGGCCATTTCAAACGACAGCATTGTAATGAGGTGGAGTTGAACTGGCTGTAACGGTAAATGGTAACGCTTGTGCTTTGCCCTATCCGTCAGTCGCTGCGTAGCACCATCGCAGCAATTTTCAGATGGGCCATTGCATGACATAATTTAACAACAAGGCTGGCGACTGGATTTAGCAACTATTTTAAACGACAAGGAAGTGGACTCAGGACTGGAGGAGGGAGAATTATTCAATCATTCAATCTGTTGAATATCCATTCAAGCTATGGAAGGGGAAGGGATACACAAGATGAATCCGCATTCGTGTACAACGAAGCACTCAAACCATCATCAGGAGGGAGACTTATTCAATCTGTTGAATATACCGAGACTAACCCACAACCCAACCCTGACCTACCCTGACCTAACCCTGACCCATCCCTAACCTACCCCTGACCTACCCCTGACCCACGACCAAGGGTTAGGGTTAGGGTTAGGGTTAGGGTTAGGGTTAGGATATGAGCAATTTACGAAAATTGAACATTTGTTCAATTCATCAAATTGAACAAAATGTTTTTATTGGTTGACACAGTCACGTGACCTCAGTAGGTTTGGGTGCGGGTTGGGTGTGGGTCTGGGTTAGGGTTAGGATATGAGCAATTTACGAAAATTGAACATTTGTTCAATTCATCAAATTGAACAAAATGTTTTTATTGGTTGACACAGTCACGTGACCTCAGTAGGTTTGGGTGCGGGTTGGGTGTGGGTCTGGGCCATTTCAAACGACAGCATTGTAATGAGGTGGAGTTGAACTGGCTGTAACGGTAAATGGTAACGCTTGTGCTTTGCCCTATCCGTCAGTCGCTGCGTAGCACCATCGCAGCAATTTTCAGATGGGCCATTGCATGACATAATTTAACAACAAGGCTGGCGACTGGATTTAGCAACTATTTTAAACGACAAGGAAGTGGACTCAGGACTGGAGGAGGGAGAATTATTCAATCATTCAATCTGTTGAATATCCATTCAAGCTATGGAAGGGGAAGGGATACACAAGATGAATCCGCATTCGTGTACAACGAAGCACTCAAACCATCATCAGGAGGGAGACTTATTCAATCTGTTGAATATACCGAGACTAACCCACAACCCAACCCTGACCTACCCTGACCTAACCCTGACCCATCCCTAACCTACCCCTGACCTACCCCTGACCCACGACCAAGGGTTAGGGTTAGGGTTAGGGTTAGGGTTAGGGTTAGGGTTAGGGTTAGGGTTAGGGTTAGGAGGGTTAGGGTTAGGGTTAGGGTTAGGGTTAGGGTTAGGATATGAGCAATTTACGAAAATTGAACATTTGTTCAATTCATCAAATTGAACAAAATGTTTTTATTGGTTGACACAGTCACGTGACCTCAGTAGGTTTGGGTGCGGGTTGGGTGTGGGTCTGGGTTAGGGTTAGGGTCTGGGTTAGGGTTAGGATATGAGCAATTTACGAAAATTGAACATTTGTTCAATTCATCAAATTGAACAAAATGTTTTTATTGGTTGACACAGTCACGTGACCTCAGTAGGTTTGGGTGCGGGTTGGGTGTGGGTCTGGGCCATTTCAAACGACAGCATTGTAATGAGGTGGAGTTGAACTGGCTGTAACGGTAAATGGTAACGCTTGTGCTTTGCCCTATCCGTCAGTCGCTGCGTAGCACCATCGCAGCAATTTTCAGATGGGCCATTGCATGACATAATTTAACAACAAGGCTGGCGACTGGATTTAGCAACTATTTTAAACGACAAGGAAGTGGACTCAGGACTGGAGGAGGGAGAATTATTCAATCATTCAATCTGTTGAATATCCATTCAAGCTATGGAAGGGGAAGGGATACACAAGATGAATCCGCATTCGTGTACAACGAAGCACTCAAACCATCATCAGGAGGGAGACTTATTCAATCTGTTGAATATACCGAGACTAACCCACAACCCAACCCTGACCTACCCTGACCTAACCCTGACCCATCCCTAACCTACCCCTGACCTACCCCTGACCCACGACCAAACCGCGACTAACCCACTACCCATCTCTGACCTATCCCTGACCTATCCTTGACCTACCCCTGACCCACGACCAACCCACGACCCACCCCTGACCTACCCCTGACCAACGAGGTTAGGGTTAGGGTTAGGGTTAGGGGTTAGGGTTAGGGTTAGGGTTAGGGTTAGGGTTAGGGTTAGGGTTAGGGTTAGGGTTAGGGTTAGGGTTAGGGTTAGGGGTTAGGGGTTAGGGTTAGGGTTAGGGTTAGGGTTAGGGTTAGGGTTAGGGTTAGGGTTAGGGTTAGGGTTAGGGTTAGGGTTAGGGGTTAGGGTTAGGGTTAGGGTTAGGGTTAGGGGTTAGGGTTAGGGTTAGGGTTAGGGTTAGGGTTAGGGTTAGGGTTAGGGTTAGGGTTAGGGGTTAGGGTTAGGGTTAGGATATGAGCAATTTGCGAAAATTGAACATTTGTTCAATTCATCAAATTGAACAAAATGTTTTTATTGGTTGACACAGTCACGTGACCTCAGTAGGTTTGGGTGCGGGTTGGGTGTGGGTCTGGGTTAGGGTTAGGGTTAGGGTTAGGGTTAGGGTTAGGGTTAGGATATGAGCAATTTACGAAAATTGAACATTTGTTCAATTCATCAAATTGAACAAAATGTTTTTATTGGTTGACACAGGTGGAGTTGAACTGGCTGTAACGGTAAATGGTAACGCTTGTGCTTTGCCCTATCCGTCAGTCGCTGCGTAGCACCATCGCAGCAATTTTCAGATGGGCCATTGCATGACATAATTTAACAACAAGGCTGGCGACTGGATTTAGCAACTATTTTAAACG